>JAREIK010001718.1:533934-537897 GCA_029783825.1 Sapria himalayana
GACATATTGATAGATAGATAGACAAACAGACAGATAGATGATTTGATACATATATAGAATATAAATTACACTGATCGACAGACAAATAAATAGACATTTTGATAGATACTCGATTAATAGATAGTTAAAAAGATAGATAAACATATAGATAGATAGATAGAATATAGATAGATAGACACAATGATAGACACAAAGATAGATAGATTGATAGACAGAAAGATAGATAGATAGTTAGATAGATAGACTTTAATTTAAATAGACACATAGAAAGATAGATAATTAAACAAATAGATTGACAGACAGATAGATAGATTGATAGACAGATAGATAGAAATATAAACATATAGATTGACAGTTAGATAGATAGAAAGATAAACATATAGATTGACAGTTAGATAGATAGAAAGATATATAGACATGTAGATTAATAGATAAATATATAGATATATAGACAGCTAGATAGGTAGATATACATACATATAGCAGATCAAAAGTAGACAAATAGACATATAAAAAGATAGACAGATAGAAAAAATATATAGACCAATAGATAGACATACATATAAATAGTTAGACATACACATAGACATATAAACATATAGATTGACAAACAGATAGACATACAGACAAATATGTTGATAGTTAGATAGATAGACATATACATCTATAGAGAGATAACCAGACAGATAGATAGTCTGATAGATAGATAGAAAATTAGTTAGACAAATAAATTGATAGAAAGATAGAAAAATAGACAAACAGAGATAAAGACTAATAAAATTACAAATAGATAGATAGATATATAGACAGACAGATTGATTGATTGATAGATAGGTAGATAAATAGAGAGAGAGAGAGATTGATTGACATACATATAGATAGAAATATAGACAAACATATAGATAGATATATAGATAGAAAGATAGATAGACATATAGATAAATATGCAGACCAATAAGATGGAAAAATAGGTAAACATATGAAAATTATAGAATGATAGATAGATAGGTTTATAGATATACAGATAGATAAAAAAAAATTATATATAAATAGTTAAATAGATAAATAAATTGACAGACAGATAGATAGATAGATAGACAGACATAGAGACACGCATATAGACAGATAGATAGATAAACAAATCAAAAGTCTGATAAAAAGAAAGAAAGAAAGATAGATATACATACAAATATATAGGCAGTTAGAAATATAGATATAAAGGCATATAGATAGGCATATAGATAGACGGATAGATAAATGGATATATAGATTGAAAGAAAGATGGATAGAAAGAGTGATAGAAAGATGTATAGATAGATTGATAGATAGTCATATAGATAGATGTTAGATAGATGTATAGATAGACATATAGATATATAAATTAATTTTGGATAGATAGAAGGATAGGTAGATAGATAGATAAATTGATAAAAAGATAAATGGATAGATAGATGCATACATAGACCAGATAGACAGATAGATAAATAGAAGGATAGATAGATGGATCGATATATGGATATATAGGTGAATAGAAGGATGGATAGATTGATAGAAAGATGTATTGATAGATAGATAGATAGATAGAAAGATGGATTGTTAAACATATAGATAGATGAATAGTTAGATAGACGTATATATAGATGGATAGATAGATGGATAAATAAACAAATTGATATATGGATAGAAAGACAGATAAATATACTTATAATAGACTGATAGATAAATGGGTAGATAGAAAGAGAGATAGATTAATAGATAGATATATATATATATATATATATATATATAGACAAAAAGATAGATAGATATATATAGAAAGATAGACATATAGTAAATAAAAAGAAAGATAAATAGTAAATATATAAATAAAGATATGTAGATAGATATAGAGACAAATAGAAATATGGATAGATTGTTAGATAAATATATAGATAGATAGAAATATAAAAAGATTGATTATTGAAAAGATTGATATATAGATATATACATAGATAGATAGACAGATAGATAAAAAGACTAAATGATAGATAGATAGATAAATAGATAGATATATAGATAGATATGTAGACAAATAAATAGATAGATTTTTAGATAAATAGGTAGACAGAAAGATAGACAAATAAATATATAAATAGATAGAAAAATAGATAGACAGTTAGATAGAAAGATATATAGACAGACAGGCAGATAGAAGATAAATATATAGACAATTAGATAGATAATTAGATAGATATATAGATAAATAGATAGACAGATATAAATATAAATAGTTACTTGTATAGATAGATATATAGATAGAAAGAAAGATAGAAAGATAGATATATAGTCTAATAGGCATACAGATAGATAAATAAATAGATAGATAGGTAGGTAGATACAAAGATAGGCAGGTAGATAAATAAATAGATAGACAGATAGATAATATATATATATATATATATATATATATATATATATATATAGACAACTAGATAGATAGACCAATAGATAGACAAGAAGATAGACTGATAAAAACATACTTAGATAAAAAGATAGATTGAAAGATAGATAGAGAGTCAAATATACAGATAGATAAAAAAATAAATAGAAACTATATAGTTATATATATATATATATAGACGGATAGATAGATAGATAGATGGATTGAAAGATGGATAGTTAGATGGATAGATAATTAGATAAATAGTCAGACAGATTGATGCAAAGATAGATGGATAGATAGAATAATAAATTGATGGATAGATAGATGGATAGTCAGATAGATAAATATATAGTTAAACAAATAGATAGATTGATAAATTGATAGATAGACATAGAGATGGACCAATAGATAGACAATTAGATAGATAGATTAATAGATAGACATATTGATAGACAGATAGATATATAGAAAAATAGATAGACAAATATATATAAAGATAGATAAACATATTGATAGATAGATTAATAGACAGATAAATATATTGACATTAAGATAGATAGATAGATTGACATATAGATATACAAATAGATAGGCTGATAGATAGATATATAGATAGATAGGTAGATAGACAGACAGATGTATGGATGGATAGATACATAGACAAATAGATAGATAGACAAATAGACAATTAGATAAACATACATATATATTGAAAAATCAATAGATATATAGATAGAGAAATAGATAGACAAATAGATAGACAAATAGATAGACAAATACATAGATAGTTAGTCAAATAGATTGGATGATAAATAGATAGATAAAGGGTTAGATAGACAGATAGACAGATATACAGATTGATAGATAGATTAAGAGATTAATTAATAGATAGATAGATTGACAAATAGATAAATAAATAGACAAATAGATAGACAGATAGATAGACAAATAGGTTGATTGATTAATAATGAGATTGTTAAACACATTAAAAAACTAATTAATAGAGAGATTGATAGACATACGATAGCCAGATAAATAAACATATTTATAGACAGAAATATAAATTGATTGATAGACAGATAGATAGATAAAAAAATAGATATATAGATAGATAGACAAATATATAAAAAGTTAGATAGACAATAGATAGAAAGGTCGATAGATAGATAGTTAAATAGATGTAGAGGTATATTGATTGATTGATAAATCGATAGATAGATAGATCAACAGATAGATACACAAATATATAGATAGATAGACAGATATATAAATAGATATACAGACAAATAGATAGCTAAATAGATCAATCGATATATAGATAGATAAATAAACATATAGATACATAAATTGATGGGCAAAAAATAGAAATATAGATAGACAAATAGATAGACATACAGATAGATAGATAGATCACGGGTAATATAGTTAGATATAGATAGACTAATAGATAGACATATAGATAATAAATAGAGAGATTGATAGATAAATAGATATATAGAAAGATAAATAGATAGATGGATCAAGAAATAGATAGATAGATA